>JAJSOF020000029.1:10399955-10429955 GCA_025594305.2 Periplaneta americana
AACATTCCAATTTCAGCTCCGATATTCCATTACGTTGAATTATATAGAGTGATTGGCGCCACTGTATTATTTATGTAGGCAAATGGGACCACAGCCAACGGTCGCTTAGCAAAGGAGGGTGCAACACAACATTATGCATGCGAGCATTGCAATCTATGTATATCGTCATAAACTATACAAGTCACAATCATCATCGTCACCGGTATCACCATTACTACTACCGCCATCACAGTAACATCAATATCATCACTAATGATAACACTATCACCATTACATTATTATCACCGTAATCTTCGACCACGTAATCGTTATTGCTATTATTATCAACAGTAATCTTACTAGACGTTTTGATTTATCTAGAGAAAATCAAAACTCGAGTGAGATTTAATTGACTATTACACGATTAGGAGAAAGTATATAAAGATTAGAAGTAACGAAGTACTCCAATACAATAAAATATTAATTGACTTACGAAAATACAACTGTTTTCAAATGTATTTATTATTGTACCATCTCAACATTACAAATATTACGCTAGATGCATTCTAGATGGCAGTAGTGAGCAATGCCTTCTCGTCGAGAAGTTTTCGATCTATTATACACGATGGCAATGTTACTAGTCAAGAAGGCTTTGTTGATTCAGTTTCATTTTTATTAAAATGCAACATTCCACTTCAATTATCCGAATCCCAGTAATCAACGTCACTTGACAGATGATTTTCAATAAATCTTAATATTAAACAATCTCTGATACGTGACTATCCATAATATCATATAGCAGAAGCTATGACATAACCTAACTAATATACATAAGTGTTAGAAAAGTTTTAATTAACGACGATGACATAAAAAATAAACATGAATAATTTTAAAAGGAATAATTATTGAGTGTACAATTTTCAAATTTGAATGTGGTTGGTGGTTCAATTGATGTTATATTGGACGTGTGCGTAATAGAAGTGGAACTCGTTGATTTAGGCCTACATGGTGTATTCAACTTATTCAGGATTTCCGAATGAATAATTTTAAAAGGAATAATTTTTGAATGTACAATTTTCAAATTTCAATGTAGTTGGTGGTTCAATTGATGTTATATTCGACGTGTGCGTAATAGAAGTGGAACTCGTTGATTTAGGCCTACATGGTGTATTGAACTTATTCAGAATTTCCTAATGGTGCTCTTCATTTATTTGTAAATCGGATTTCAGAAGATGCATAGGTACGATCAGTGATTTTTATTAATTATTCTTGTTCTTGAATGCCAATGCGAGTCATATTTGAAACTGCTGTGCATCGACTGGAGTGGTTTGTAATTATACATATATATATATATATATATATATATTTTTTTTTTTTTTTTTTTTTGACGTCCAGACCAGCGCAGTTTCAAATGTTGGCAAACAAAGAAACAAATGCTAGGGACGCGATAAAATTAAACAAATGCTAGGGACGCGATAAAATTGTGCGATAAGCAGCCATGATTGGTTGAAATACGTCCTTTCGTACCGTTTTATTGGTCAAAAGTAGTACGACGTAGTAAGAGTGTAATAGTAAACAGTAATCATATCATGATCATATGTTAGCAGAAAATCCACAAACGATTAGGGAAAACACGGAAATTCTACTTGCAGCAAGTAAAACGATAGGGTTAGAAGTAAATCCCGAAAAGACTAAGTACATGATTATGTCTCGTAACCAGAATATTGTACGAAATGAAACTATAAAAATTGGGGATTTATCCTTCGAAGAGGTGGAAAAATTAAAATATCTTGGAGCAACAGTAACAAAGATAAATGACACTCGGGAGGAAATTAAACGCAGAATAAATATGGGAAATGCGTGATATTATTCGGTTGAGAAGCTTTTGTCATCTAGTCTGCTGTCAAAAAATCTGGAAGTTAGAATTTATAAAACATTTATATTACCGGTTGTTCTGTATGGTTGTGAAAATTGGACTCTCACTTTGAGAGAGGAACAGAGATTAAGGGTGTTTGGGAATAAGGTTCTTAGGAAAATATTTGGGGCTAAGAGGGATGAAGTTACAGGAGAATGGAGAAAGTTACACAACGCAGAGCTGCAAGCATTGTATTCTTCACCTGACATAATTAGGAACATTAAATCCAGATGTTTGAGATGTGGCACGTATGGGCGAATCCAGAAATGCATATAGAGTGTTAGTTGGGAGGCCGGCGGGAAAAAGACCTTAGGGGAGGCCGAGACGTAGATGGGAAGATAATATTAAAATGGATTTGAGGGAGGTGGGATATGATGGTAGAGACTGGATTAATCTTGCACAGGATAGGGACCAATGGCGGGCTTATGTGAGGGCGGCAATGAACCTCCGGGTTCCTTAAAAGCCAGTAAGTAAGTAATCGTCATGATCATGGTTTAATCGTCATTTTCACAATCACTAACGTTACCACGACACTATCACCATCAGCAATAACATCGTCATCAGTAGAGTCCGGATTTTATGTAATTACATATTTCAATGCTAGGCTACATATTTATTTTATGCACGAATAAAAGGCAAATGTTGACGAGATACACATGTGTTTTTAAATATTTGATATTATTGTCCCACTAAGTGGGTTCACGTCGGCGTACACTTTCAGTTTTGATTCTCGCTCGCCACTGTGCCGCCAATAGTGTGTAAGTTAATTGACTGATTATTGAACAAATTCGAGGGAAAAGTTCCGGATATCGATCCTGGGTTCCTTGGCTTAGCGCACCAACGCTCTACCGACTGAGCTACCCAGGAACGTCACCCGATATCGTCTCAATTTTTCCCTTTTATCCAATACCTCGAGTGGACTGACAAGACGCCAGAAACCCACATCGAGTGCACACAACTCTGTGGGACTGGAAAATTATGGTTTTCTGTTAACGTATCTACAATAAAGGCTCATTCACAATGGAAATTAAACATAACGTAAGCGTTAGCTTAAGAACATAACCGTTACGGTAAAATCAAGAAGTCATACCATCATTCACGATGGGAACATTAACAAAATAGCAAACATACTTGGAACCATGGAAACATAACAACGACGCCATTTCCTCATATTCTGTCGTATACTTCAGCGCTCCACGATTGTGTTCTGTTTGCAAATCACGTAAGCATAAGCATGAAAGTTTGGAGTTTGCAAACTTTCATATTAACGTCTTACGGCTATGTTAATGTCAATGTTTATGTGAATCATTGTTAATGATCCCATTTGGTAGCCTGGGCGCAAACTTCTGTGTTTATGTTACGGTTATGTTTAATTTTCATTGTGAATGGGCCTTAACGTATATACTATACAATTCTAGCTGTCAGGTCAAGCTCCTGTGTATTAGACTTCAATAATTTCAAGGGAAAATTTTACGTTCATCAAGAAACTTTCTTCAGCTTCTTAGAAATTTGTGTTTGAAGCTTCGTCCGTAACCTATAATCAGAGCCCTGCGTTTGGTTACTTTGAATAGATGTTAGATGTACATCGATCATACTAGCTTCGCTTGGTACGGAGAGCAAGCGGCTAGTCAACAGTTCACGAGGCGGTTCAGCAGTGATCCCGCACTCTCCGGTACTGTGTTCAATTCTGTTTATTCGTGTACCTGTGGGTATAAGCCGTTGAACATCAGGAATAGTACTCATGTACAAAATACCACTTAGATTTAATAACAACAATAACAAAGGATTTACTTAAACGGAGTTTATATGCAATGTTGGAACTGAGAACTCCAATATAAGCCTGAAATATTGTGACGGCAGGCCGAATATTCTCGGCGCTCGGGGAACTTCGTGCGCGTCCGGCAGGAGAGGGGGCGCGAGGTGGACGTGACGAAGGGATCGGGGGAAGTAAAGTGCCTGCGACTGAGGGAAGAAATTCAGAGAAGTCGAGAGGTGCCATCTTCTGGACATGTGTAGAAATTTCCAGCATCGTACTTTCCCGAAACTATGATCTAGTGAGCTGAGCAGTTAGTTGGTTGCAGTTGCAGTCGTTGCTAGTTTTTGGTCAGCAGCCAGTCAGTGTAGCAGTGAAGCCAGCTTCGAGACCGGAGTTCGACTTGTGTGAGTGTGTCCGCAGCTGTGTGAGTGCAGTGAACCGCAGTTGGGGGACCTGAGTTCGAAGTTCAGTGTCCTGTCTCTGAAGGTCTGGGGTTCGAGATACCCTGAACTCGAGTGACTGAGCTAGAAGAACTAGCCAAGGCAAACGAACTGTGAACTGAGAACTGACAGTTCTGTTTTGTAAATAGTGCTTTGTGAACATTAATTAAGATTAGCAGTACATTGTTGATCTCAATAATCCAAGTAAATTGTCATTGTCGTCTGTGGAGTGCAATAACGAATACTGTGTTGCTGTGTGGAGTGGAAATCCCATTGTCGACGGGAGTGTTTACATTAAATTATAGAAAGTGATTATTGTTGTAACAATAAAACTACATTATTGTTTTGGATTTAAAGTTACAATACATTTCGTAATTCTAAATGTGTATGAAATATAATGGAATTAGAATTTATCGTGTAGGCCTAAATACTGTAATTATTTCTGCGAAATCTAAATGCGAAGAAAGAAAATGATAGACTTTTCCATGTCCAGGTTTCGATCCTTAAAAACATTTTCATTGAACACTTTCCACCTTGTACAGATATGTTCATAGCAAAAAGATCTCGAGCATTCCTGCGTATACCACCCTGTGTACTGCTTATGTCACTGTTGCAGTGAGAGCTAGTACAAGAGAGCTCTACTGTAGGTCGGTTGGTACAGTAACGATCACATCTAAATGTCAATACAAACTTGATCTCCCATTCCTTTCACACTCTTTGGACTCACTTCTCTCAGACTAGAGACGTGTTTGTTCTAAGTGAATCTTGCCAAACAATTCCTTCATCTCATTTTAGGAAGAGTCTGCGGCTCTATGCATCACACAACAAAATGTTACTCAACAGATGTTTGCAATAATGGAATGGACTTTCGAGAGTGGGGCACTACGGCCCAGGACTGTGACCTTTCAAGATTTATTGCGCTAACGCTCAAGTTAGCCGCATTCCCAACCCTAAGAGGCTGATTACATTAAGGTCCGCTGCGTACCCAGGTTTCGAGCAGGCAACTCCACTCGTCCCTAGGCCAACCCCCTTCTTGCGTCACCAACCGTAGAATGCTATGGAATTATGACGAAATGGAGAAATGCTGACGGAATTATGTAGATACATAATATAGGAAAACGGTAGAACCCCGAGGAAAACCCCAACAGCGACCTTATCCACCACAAATGCCACTATAGATTTTTCAATGACACCACCGTATAAGGTACACGTACCAAATAACGCCACCTTAACACTTCACACCTTATTTATTTATTTATTTAAACATTTATTTATTTAAATATTTATTTATTTATTTAAATATTTGTTTATTTAATTATTTATTTATTTATTTGTTTGCTTGCTTACTTACTTGCTTACTTATTTACTTACTTACACACTTATTTAGTTATCTGTCTGTCTGTCTGTCTGTCTATCTATCTACCTATCTACCTACCTATCTATCTATCTATGTCTATAACAGGGCAAAGCCCCAATTACAATAGACAGTACAGATATTTGTTTAAAAGACATATAATTGCATATATCTTGAAAAAAGAGATAAAAAAGAAACAAAAGCAAGATACAAGTGTAATTACAAATTAAAATTAAAAATAAAAAAAAATGACTATGTTTGTAGAACCCTTATTTCTTGTTTTGATGTACTCTGAACATTGGAACTTTTTCAGAACACTCTGTATATTATCTGAAATCTAACTTTGGGACATTTCAAGTATCTTCAAAATTGGGAACTAAAAAAAATACTATGTAAATAAATGAATGTCTGATTTTCAAAAACATACTGTGCCCAAACAAAATTAGATATCTTGAATTTCTCGAAGTTAAAATGTTATCCGTGAATTAGGGTCCGCATAAAAATGAACTTCTTGTAGGCCTATCTGAATGTAATGCGTATAGAACATTTTGATTATTTCACTAATTTGCATAATTAAAATAAAATTAATTTCGAAAGTAACAGATTAAACTCTAAATTTGCACCCATCTTATTCTTAAAGAATGTAACAAAACTTCAAAAAATCAAATACAACGGATTAGAATTCTAAAAAATGTCAAAATCAATCCTAGTTTCCCTTAAGTTGAATTAATTTTTACGGCATTTTGCCGTATGCGGTACTAGCATTTTATACTTACTTACTTATGGCTTTTAAGGAACCCATAGGTTCATTTCCGCCCTCACATAAGCCCGCCATTGGTCCCTATCCTGAGCAAGATTAATCCATTCTCTATCATCATATCCCACCTCCCTCAAATCCATTTTAATATTATCTTCCCATATACGTCTCGGCCTCCCCAAAGGTATTTTTCCTTCCGGCCTCCCAACTAACACTCTATATGCATTTCTGGATTCCTGCCCAAAGCATTTAATAATAAAAGTAATCATGTTTCTGTTGCTCTTATTGCTCAACAAAATTTTTAATTGTAGGATGTATGCTATGCCCGAATATTTGGGGCTAAGAGGGATGAAGTTACAGGAGAATGGAGAAAGTTACACAACACAGAACTGCACGCATTGTATTCTTCACCAGACATAATTAGGAACATTAAATCCAGACGTTTGAGATGGGCAGGGCATGTAGCACGTATGGGCGAATCCAGAAATGCATATAGAGTGTTAGTTGGGAGGCCGGAGGGAAAAAGGCCTTTAGGAAGGCCGAGACGTAGATGGGAATATAATGTTAAAATGGATTTGAGGTAGGTGGGATATGATGATAGAGAATGGATTAATCTTGCTCAGGATAGGGACAATGGCGGGGTTATGTGAGGACGGCAATGACCCTCCGGGTTCCTTAAAAGCCAGTAAGTAAGTAAGTATGCTATGCACTGATTTTGTAGTCCGCTTTATTTCTGATACAGAGCAATCAATACATTTCACCTTATGCTGTAACACCCAGACAAAACGTATAGCGTGTTAGTTCCAGAATTTAGGCTGTAGAAAGTAGGGAGTCATTTTAACAGCAAGAAGATGCGGCGGCGTTGTAATTTATACAGGAATCCTGATGATTATGTATTCATATCCCTTCAGTTGAAGGAAATTGTAGGGTTTTGGACTGCTTGCGAAGATGAAAAGATTACAGATGCGGTCACTTGGCTGCATGCACGCGCTCAGAATGACCCAGTGAATTATATTTCAAAGATAGGGGCTCGGTAATTCAACACCACCTGTCATTTCCATGCTAGCTCTCTGAGACCATCATTTGCTTCCATATATATTCCAGAGAATAATGATCAATTGGTTCTGCGGGTGGAATATTATATTTTATATTTAGAAAGTTCGTATTCAAAACTTTAGACTGATGACTGAATTTTTACGAAATTTTGTGGCTATAGTATGCGCTTCAGTTATTTATTATGTAACATTTATTTCTACTTACAATCATATAATCAACTCTGTCCATTTCTTAGTTTTATCGTCATCGTCACATTCCTGATCGCCCATCATCACAATTAGAGTTACCATCGATATACACATTACGAAGATCGTGATTGTCAGAAGAAAGCAGATGCTGGCAATAAAGATACCTCTGCCTAGTCGATTCTTTATTGTTATCACCCCTCTTATATCTCAAGTAAATAGTGAAAATAGTGTATTTTAGTGTGCATAGTGTAAAGGGCTGTCAGATATTGACTACATTCTAAAGCGGATTCTCAGAAAGACTCCTTTCGTCTCTAGAATATGATGTTTCTTCAAATATTATTTTTGTAGTATATTTATTTTTAATAATATCAATTTTTCTTCTTTGTGTTTATCATTCCTTCTATCCAAATTGTCTTATTTAGTATTAAATTGTACGGTATGCGCCAAAACAAACAACACTGAAATCATCGTTCATCTGCTGTTCGTGTTTCCCTAGCAACCAAATATTTAAGAGTATTTTATATGATAGTATAACATAGAGAGAGAGAGAGAGAGAGAGAGAGAAATACCTCGTCCGGCCTTAATTAAGGATGACCACGAGGATCCGGAAATTAATAGCAAAGAAATATAATTAATTATATATGAATATTGTTATAAAAATAAAATATAATAATTAAGCACCATTGATTATCAATTACAAAATGAAATCTTAGATGATGACTATAAAATTATACTTATAAATAAAAGATTTTATTTAAAATTAGCATATCCTTAATTAAGGCCTTCTGAGTGGTATAAATGAAACTGTATAATCTGCAGGGAATCTTCAAGAATTTGATAGTATTTTATATGATAGTATAACATAGAGAGAGAGAGAGAAATAACTCGTTCGGCCTTAATTAAGGATGACCACGAGGATCCGGAAATTAATAGCAAACAAATATAATTAATTAAATATGAATATTGTTATAAAAATAAAATATAATAATTAAGCACCATTGATTATCAATTACAAAATAAAATCTTAGAAGATGACTATAAAATTATACTTATAAATAAAAGATTTTATTTAAAATTAGCATATCCTTAATTAAGGTCTTCTGAGTGGTATAAATGAAACTGTATAATCTGCAGGGAATCTTCAAGAATTTGATAGTATTTTATATGATAGTATAACATAGAGAGAGAGAGAAATAACTCGTTCGGCCTTAATTAAGGATGACCACGAGGATCCGGAAATTAATAGCAAACAAATATAATTAATTAAATATGAATATTGTTATAAAAATAAAATACAATAATTAAGCACCATTGATTATCAATTACAAAATAAAATCTTAGAAGATGACTATAAAATTATACTTATAAATAAAAGATTTTATTTAAAATTAGCATATCCTTAATTAAGGTCTTCTGAGTGGTATAAATGAAACTGTATAATCTGCAGGGAATCTTTAAGAAATTGCGAGATGATTTTTTTAATTTCAAAAGATGATATTGATAATTGTTTTAAAAATGATATGTAAATTTTGGTAAAGAACTCCGAGCAGCAAAAAATAAATCTGTCACTGACCAATTGAAGAGAGGGATGTTATACTTGGCACTAAGGTAGGGAGTACAAGGTTCATAAATGGCCCTCTTTTCATGATCAACCTGATGAGCTTGGTTTAGATCTCTCTCCATGCGTAATGTTGGATCTATGATAATAGCCTTTTGTTGTTGCCTATTTATTGCTATTATATCCGCTCTTCTCTGAGAGTCGTCTTCAGAAATACAGTGGACCTCTTCATGAAATTCCCTACCGAAGAAAACAGGCAATATCTCCACGGACTCTATGATGCCTGTTGTTACGCAATAACTCTCCTTTCCGATAAAAGCCCAACACGTGGCCAAGAGTTTCTGTGTCGTTGCAGTCGGGTTACTGCTGCAATTATGGTTCTCACAACAGAAAGGAAGGTGTTTATCGTGGAGCATTATTTCCGGTCTAATGGAGTGGGACGTCAGAATGGGCCCAGCTTACGCCAGGTTAAAGAGAAGTACCGGGAGCGAAGCACCAAATAACACAACAATGGTAGCTGTCGTCGGGATCAGTTATAATGACTTATCTTGATTTTTAGAATATGTTTGTAATTTCAGTACTCCGTATAACCGGAAATAATCCTCGACAATAAACACCTTCTCCTCTATGTATGTATCAAATATGAATGAGGTCTCGCCCACCTCATTATATTTTGCTCGACTAGTATGACTAGTCAGTTTGTTTTTATACCATTAAGTACGAGAAAAATCCGTACCGGCACCGGGAATCGAACCCAGGACCTCTCAGCTGTGCGCGCTGAGTGCTCTCTAACCAACTGAGCTATGCCGGGACCCGATTCACGACGCCGGCCGAACTCCTCTCGTAGTATCGTGTTACGGCCTTACTGCCTGCACTTGAGACGATACACGTCATATATGTACAGGAGCGCATATTACATGACTTTATGGCCTCAGCGCGCACAGCTGAGAGGTCCTGGGTTCGATTCCCGGTGCCGGTACGAATTTTTCTCGTACTTAATGGTATAAAAACCTTCTCCTCTGTTGTGAGAACCATAATTGCAGAAATCAACACAACACTGAATTCACAATTTGTCAAACTATTGTATACAATAACGTTCTTACTAATAAAAACTCTATATACAGACGTATAACTGTTTTATACTTATACAATGAGTAGCTCATTTATACGTCGTGTGCAAATTTCTTACTAATAATCACTACATACGTCGTGTATAACTGTATAACTGATACATAGCTACGTCATAGTTTCGTCAATACTTCATTACGAAAGGTAATAGAATATCTTAGGTTCTCTATTGCATCCGGTAGAGCGCTCTAGTGTGGCGTGTTAAGTATCGATAGTACAACGGGCTCTAATCGATTACCATACTATATTTTTGTCAAAGAGTATAAGCTACAGCAATAACATTCTAATTATTCTGTGCTCTTTGGTTTGTTCTTCTTTGGTTACTAGGCAACCATCATCGTAAAATGACAGTCGATACGAACCAACGAGCACAGAATGTATTCTGTGCTCGTTGATACGAACAGCTGTTACAGGGGCGGCCATTTTTCTCTCTATATACAACGCTTAAACAAGGAGTTTCGTGTATATAACTACTGCAAAGCAATTCCCATTGTATAGTTACAGCCTGTTTATACATCCATCGCCTATGCATGGTTTATTAGTAAAGTTTTCCGTTTCAACTCTGCATAAGTCTAGTATAAAAACTATACACGGTTTATTAGTAAGACTGTAAATAAATACTTCGTTGATAGGGAAACTTGGAGAGCAGATGAGCGACAATTTCAGCACTGTTTGTTTTGGCGCACGCAGTAATTGTTTAACTTTTAGAATTACATGTAACTGAATAAATCTACATTTTGTTCTGATTATTGTTATTATTATCATCATCATCATCATCATTTAAATTATTATTCCACTGTTTTCTGTATCGATGATATTTGCAAGTATATATCCTATGTATTTTTACATACTGGTTGAGTGAAAGAGAAGGCCTTATGTCCTCAACTCTGCCAATGCCAGTAAAAATAAGTAAAATAAATGAAAAATGAATTTAAATTGTAAGAAAGGTCAACATAGTACCAATATTTACCACTAGAATGCATTTTCAATAGTCTTCGAGGTATAGTTTTTAATCCTGAAGAGAACGTCAACTGCATCACAAACATGATGCAAGTGTGCCCTTATAGCACCTGTGCCACACGCCAAATATGATTTCACGCCAATATAGCTATGGAGCGCTAACCTTATTTCCGTACGCCCTGGGATAGAATACGAATCATAATTATTACTAACTTGTCAAACTCTAGCTGTCTGTCACTGCAGGGTCAATATTTTTAGTGACAGTGAAAGTCTCATCACTTTTCTGACTTTCTTGATTCTTGTTATTCCAAAACAGAGCACTCCACGTAATATTTAATTCACATTCCACATTTCGGAAACTTTTAAACAGAATGATGAAGATGATTTTAATGACTACAGAAATGATTTCCGAGGCTTATTTGAAGGTTTCGTAACAAGCTGTTCTTTACGGTGATGGGTTGTCAGCCCTTCGCTCAACCCAGCTGGAGGACCACCCCTCATCGGCTGTCCGCGACTGCTTATTCAATATATTCACAGCTACCCTCCATATCTTTACTTTTAACTTTGCTCTAGAGTATGTCATTAGGAAAGTCAAGGATAACAGAGAGGGTTTGGAATTGAACGGGTTACATCAGCTGCTTGTCTATGCGGATGACGTGAATTTGTTAGGAGAAAATCCACAAATGATTAGGGAAAACACGACAATTTTACTTGAAGCAAGTAAAGAGATAGGTTTGGAAGTAAATCCCGAAAAGACAAAGTATATGATTATGTCTCGTCACCAGAATATTGCACGAAATGGAAATATAAAAATTGGAAATTTATCTTTTGAAGAGATAGAGAAGGTCAAATATCTTGGAGCAACAGTAACAAATATAAATGACACTCGGGAGGAAATTAAACACAGAATAAATATGGCAAATGCCTGTTATTATTCGGTTGAGAAGCTTTTATCATCCAGCCTGCCGTCAAAAAATCTGAAAGTTAGAATTTATAAAACAGTTATATTACAGGTTGTTCTTTATGGTTGTCAAACTTGGACTCTCACTTTGAGAGAGGAACATAGGTTAACGGCGTTTGAGAATAAGTTGCTTAGGAAAATATTTGGGGCTAAGAGGGATGAAGTTACAGGAGAATGGACGAAGTTACACAACGCAGAGCTGCACGCATTGTATTCTTCACCTGACATAATTAGGAACATTAAATCCAGACGTTTGAGATGGGCAGGGCATGTAACACGTATGGGCGAATTCAGAAATGCATATAGTGTTAGTTGGAAGGACGGATGGAAAAAGACCTTTGTGGAGGCCGACACGTGGATGGGAAGATAATATTAAAATGGATTTGAGGGAGGTGGGATATAGTGATAGAGACTAGATTAATCTTGCTCAGGATAGGGACCAATGGCAGGCTTATGTGAAGGCGGCAATGAACCTCCGGGTTCCTTAAAAGCCAGTAATTAAGTACAGAAATGATGTCCACGACTTTAGTGATCTACCAATAACATTCCACAGTAATTTTTGTCTGTTCATTATATTAGGCCCATAAGCGCTTTGAGTACAATACTGGACTAGCTTGTATTATAATTCGTTTCATAAAGTGGCGCTACGAAAACTGTAATTACTCTTGGTGACAAACAGTACTTCTTCGTAAGTAAATGATGACGCCATTTCTGCCGTGAAATAAAATTAGTACAAAAACGATCACATAAAGTCAGCGCGCTGGAGACCTAATCAACGATCCTGTGACTGCGGAGAACTTCAACCCCAGATCGATCGAAGAAGTGATTTCCTTCAGTAGACTACGTCTGGCATCTGTCTCTGTACGCAGTCCATGCTGCAGAAATTTCGAGTTTGAAAAGAAAGGCCCTTTATAAAAATGCGTGGGAATCAAACTGAATGGCTTCAGGAACCAGAGCCCATTCTTACACTGAATTACGTCTCTTAGGCAGTGATATTGCTTCTGATAAGTTGGCTGAATGGTTATGGGTGAATGAATGGTACAGAAGCCTGCAGCTCTCTGTTCGGAAAAGGGGTAATAAACTTCTAAAATGGGTCTCTGTGAGCAATAGTGCCCGCATGACCTGGCCTGGATATAGGAGCAGCTCCCGCCGATCGTATATGTATGTTATAAATATTCTCCAATTCCGGTGCCCTGTAATGTTTTTGCAGGGAGTATACGTGCGACATTACATTAAAGTATTTTGGACCGGGGCAAGGGCAATAACTGTAATGATTATATCGTATAAGTACAGGTTGACTGAAAAATGCAAGCAACATCGGAAAAAATGTTGCAGCCAGAATGACGAAACAGAGAACTTAGAGTATGATCTGCTTAAGAATTGAGACGTACTAGAACATCAGTGTATGAATACTGGAGAGACATGTGTTCTGAATATACAGGGTGATGCAATAAATGCGTTCAAAAGCTAACGGGAATAAGGGATGCAGTACAGAAAATTTTGAGATAGGGAGGAATATATGATGAAACAGTAATGGAACGGAGAAAAATTCTCTCCGGCACCGGGATTTGAACCCGGGTTTTCAGCTCTACGTGCTGATGCTTTATCCACTAAGCCTGTCCACACCTGTGGAGTAACGGTCAGCGCGTCTGGCTGTGAAACCAGGTGGCCCGGGTTCGAATCCCGGTCGGGGCAAGTTACCTGGTTGAGGTTTTTTCCGGGGTTTTCCCTCAATCCAATACGAGCAAATGCTGGGTAACTTTCGGTGCTGGACCCCGGACTCATTTCACCGGCATTATCACCTTCATATCATTCAGACACTAAATAACCTAGATGTTGATACAGCGTCGTAAAATAGCCCAATAAAATAAAATAAAATAAATCCACTAAGTCACACCGGATACCCACCCGGTGTCGGACAGAATCTTCTCAGTTTAAGTTCCAACTCTTGGGTTCCTTCTAGTGGCCGCCCTCTGCACTACGTCATAGATGATATGAACGTAGGACTGAAGTCCACACATGTGCTGAGGTGCACTCATTATGAGTGACTAATTGGCCAGGATCTTTCATCGTATAATGGCGCAGAATATCTGCATGGAAATATCATATGTACTTCGGTACATTAAAATATTATATATGATATGCGTAAATCACTTCGTGATTTAAGACGGCGCTTATTCCGTCGGATCCCGGCCAACTAGTCGCTCATAACGAGTGCACCTCAGCACATGTGTGGACTTCAGTCCTACGTTCATAGACGTCTATGACGTAGTGCAGAGGGCGGCCACTAGAGGGAACCCAAGAGTTGGAACTTAAACTGAGACGATTCTGTCCGACACCGAGATGGGTAACCGGTGTGGCTTAGTGGATAAAGCATCAGCACGTAGAGCTGAAAACCCCGGTTCAAATCCCGGTGCCGGAGAGAATTTGTCTCCGTTCCATTACTCTTCCATCGTTTTCTAAATAAGCTTAAAGTTTCATGCCAATAATTTTAGAATATATTTTATGCTCGACCATGCCGAAATGTAGTAATTATACACCTGGTAACAGTCCTTTAATGCATGTCATTAAGTACAACTACTCATTAAAGTACAGGTGTTTTCAGCCAATGACTACTCAGCTTACAGGTGTTCAGCCAATAACAAGTCAGCTTTGTACCGTTATAAAACCGCAAGTATTGATTTTTCTCGGATATGGAATCGAAAGAGAATTTGCGAAAAGTCACGGAGGCTGGAAATCCATTACTGCCGCAGAAGCTTATGTTCTGTTACTATAATAATTAGCGTTAATTGTAAATAATATTCAAATAAATTCAATTTGTCATCTTGTTTTTCAATGTCGAATTCAATAATCAGGGTTATACCAAGTTTAACGGGATTACACAAGGTCAATGACATTATTGTTCCTCAGAAAAAATCAATACTTTCGCGTCTGCACACATCTCACAATTCACGACCTAGAACAAGGTCACTTCCGATCTTGTCAGATACAAATAAAATGTATACATCTGAATAATTTCAAGTTAGAAATATGGTCGAGCATAAAAGTCGTATGAAACTCGCCTATAATGGTAATTAAGAAGCTCGTATGAAAATTATGAAACTCGCTTGCGCTCGTTTCATAAACATCCATACTCGCTTCTTAATTACTATCATTATAGGCTCGTTGCATAATGTACTATTATAGCAACTACTAAGAATACTAAGTTATTTCTTTGTACTTTATTGGATTTTTTTATGTAATGTTATAACCAGGGAACGGATTTATATGGACTAAAAATATATGAAATATGTAAATATATATGTAGTTATTTTTACCAAAATATGGAATTAAATATGGATTTTTACCAAAATATGGAATTAAATATGGACTTAAAATTATAAAAAAATGACTATGTACGTTAAATATTGGTACATTTTAATCAAACTAAACAAAAAATATAATGGACGTACCTTATCTTCCAATGTAGTTTCAACAAAACACAATTTTTATTGTCTGTTACCATAACAATAGGTTACAAACATTTCTTTCAAGTGCTGAAAAGTGAATCTTCTTCTATTGTCTCTGAGGATAGATTTATACTGACTAAAAGAGCGTTCGACGTCACAAGAAGTAACTGGTACATAATTCAATTTCACAATGTCTGCTGGGGATAAGTCCAAGTTAATCTTCACTGTTGATTCACCACTCATCACAGCAACAACCTTTTGTAGTTCTTCATATCCAGGGTTTTTGAAAGTACAGTGTCCACCTTAGCTCTTACTGCATCTGCAACTTTACCTCTACCACGATTCAGTTGTTCCACAGTACTATTTATAATTTCAAAACTTTCAGATAGTGAAAGGTGCCTATTTTGGAGACTTTTGAGCGTTTTTATGATGCATGAAAATGTATGCTGAATGTGAGCTAAGTCATTCTTCACACTTATGTCACAGGTAACTGTTTTCGCAGTATCAATTGAGACTGCATCTTCAGAGTCCAATGCAAGGAGAACATTGTTAATAGAGTCTATATGTTCGGCATAATATTCAACTGCTTCTAGCCATGTACCCCATCTAGTTAAAATTGGCTTTGGTGGCAATGGAATTTCAGGGTACATTTCTTTCAACACGTTAACTCTACTGGGAGCTTTGAGAAATACTTTTTCACTGATGAAATCAACAAATCTACTTTAGGAAATTGTCTCTGACCACTTCTGCCACACGATGAAATGCATGCGCCACACAAGTAAAATGAGTCAATTTAGGATATACAACAGATAATGCTTGTCCAGCTTTGACCATATAAGGGCAGCATCGCTAATAAAGAATAACACATTATCGTACATAATACCCTTTGGCCACAGGATACCCATAGCTTCGTTGAACAGTTTAACTATAGTTTTGTTATTGCACTTTTCTAGAACATCACAATGTAAAAGAATTCGTTCAGAATATTGTTCACTTAACAAACCGATAACTACATTACCAACAAGTCTACCTTCTTTGTCGGGAGTCTCATCAATGGAAACCCAAATTGAACTATCTTTAATTTCATCTCTTATCTTCTGTATTGTCTCATCGTAGATGGATGGAGCATACGTCTTCCTAAGTGTTGACTCATCCGGGATTGTATGTTGAGTATATTTTTCAAGGAATTCCCTGAAGACCTTATTCTTTAGTTTGTAGAGAGGAATATCAGCAGAGATGAGAGAACGGCACAGGTCGATGTTAAACTCAGATCTTACATTCGATGTTGTTGGTTGTGTTAAAAACAATTGTCTCTGCTTGGAATTTAGTTGTTTGTTGGCCTGATGTTTACTAGTTGTAATGTGTTGTTGCACCAGGAACTTTTGTGTAGATGATACTGCACACTGACACAAATTACAAAATAATATTTTATTGTCAGTTGATAAACCATCTTCTTTAAATTCTGAAATGTAACTTGTTAGTTTTGATTTTAAATTGACTGAATGACGTACTTTTGGCATATTTACCGTCTTTATAGTATGATTTACAAAACTGAACCTATGTGTACTCTGACTGGCATTTAACTGTTGAGCTGCACAACTGAAGTCTGTTAAAAATTTTAAATTAAATTAATACAGTTTTGTAACTTACTTTCCCATTGTTGATAGGACTGCTAATTTTCAAATAACTCTGATGTTAAAGGGATTACTGAACATGTGTTTAAATCTCTATTGTTGAAATGTATTTTTAAAAGTTAATGGAATTTTGTTTTGTTTTATTGTTAAACCTAATATAATATGGACTGTTTTATATGAAATATGGAAAATATATGGAAATTAACGAAAATATGTACTAAACTCTAAAATATGGAAAAATATGGAAAATAAAAGTAGGATTTTTCAACCCTACACATTGTGAAACATAAAGATAATGCAAAATATAAATTATATTACCTTTATAAGTAAATATGTATTTACATATAAATCCTTTCCCTGGTTATAACTTACAAAGAAGACTGTCTCCAGATAAAGAGAGTAGATGTGAATATATTGAATAAGTAGTCGCGGACAACCGATAAGGGGTAGTCCTCCAGCTTGTGGATTGGGCGAAGAGTTAACAACCATCGCCGTAGAAAAGAGCTTGTTATGAAACCACAACATAAGTCTCGAAATGCAACTGATTTCTCGGAGCGACCACAGAAAAGGGATAATGTTATGAGATTTGGTACTTCCAATTTACCTTTGGGTAGACCGAGACGTAGATGGAAGAATAATACTAAAATTGATTTGAGGAAGTTGGGATGTGATGCTAGGGACTGGATTAATCTTGCACAGGATAAGGACCGATGGCGGACTTAATTGAGGGCGGCAATGAATCTGTGAAAACCATTTCTAAGTAAATTGTTATAACATGGTCTCGGAATTCTAAGACATGTCATATTTTTATTCTGGCCTCTTTTTACAAATTTCAGTTAAATGAAACACATTTCTAGTTTTCATGAACATCATGATAAGATTTTCATTGAGCATATATATGTGTATTATACTATATTTTAGCATTAAGTCATATCTGACAAAAAAATGTTTAAAAAAAAAGACATATTTTTGATCATATTACAATACTTCTAACAACTCTCCAAAAATTATTCACATGTTTTGTGTCAATAATAGCAACAGATTTTATTTTAATACCATATTGATTGGAATTTTTTATAATATAATCATGATGTTCATGTTCATGGCAGTTCATCTTCGCAAAACACACAATAGTAATATACGTTACAAGAGCGGTATGTTGACGTTTTCATGTTCGAAGAAAAGATTGAAAAAGCGAAACGTAGTTGAGCTTTTTTAATTTCCTAGAACATGAAAACAAACATACCGCTCGTGTATCGCACATTATTTTGTGCGAAGATCGTTTATTACATACCTGAAAGACGAATTTCTAATTAGTAGCAATGAAATCTCCATGTTGGTTTCTGTTTAATGATGGCAACTTCGGAAAACCAAAATATCTTTTTCAACTTTGTTGCTATAAAATGTATTCTGTGTTTACTATACTCCAGCAGGCGGTGATATACGTCTGTCTTTTTTTTCCCCAGTCTATAAATGCGAACTTAAAACAAACGGTAAGGTTATGTAATGATTTATTTTTCATTTTAATATTTTAACAATATTATTTATATAACATATTGCAGTAATAACATCGGCATCTGGAATCTTGTTGATTTTTTCACGGCTTCCTTACTGTTACTTGTATCAGGAATGCAATAAGTTTCGTGGAGTAGTAGACTTTACTTAATTTTTGCAAATATTTAAAAACAATAATTATTAACAGTGCAATTTAGGTGAAATTGCAGTGGTAAGTTTCCAATTTATAATTATTACTATGTTAAAAGTCTCTAAAAATAATATGTTAAAAGCCTAAAGCAGTAAAATGAATGTCGCGCTTAAGCGGTAAGAAGAGGGAAATTGTTGTGTGTGTTACGTTGGGAATACTGAATGTGGTATTTCACACTTACCGCGTATTGGTTCTGTGCGGAAAACAAGCAAATACGCACGATCTCGCACAAACGTTATTACCTTTATTGCGAGGAGAACAACACGGATATCTGAAAATTAATTAATTTAAAAACAACTGAACATCTCAGGTTATAGCAACATAATAAACCGCCATTAATTAATATCACAATGCATGTTTTTTCTACTGTAATTGAATGAACCAGAGATGGTAGGAATAAAACAAAAGAATTATAAAAGAAAACTAAACATTTGAGATTACATATATATGCATGAGTATCGATTTGTAAACTTGATAAGTTTATTAACTCTTTTTTCATCAATTCTTATTTGTAATAATTAGTCTAATGTTATAATTAATAACTGTTCCATTTGAGAGTTAGATGTTAGCGTTTGATTGCTCATATTTTCTTGGAGTGAATATGCATGAATACAGGTTATTAATTTTAGAGCACCACGCTATGTACAGGTACTATCAGTTTAATCAGATTCCCATAGGTCAACAGAGTGTCAATGAGCTGGTTGATTGACTCGTTTTGAATTTTCTAATTAACCATACATTTAATCACAAAATTTACTTAGGTTTTCTATACGTTTAAGATTACCCTACCGTCTCTTTCAATCTGGAGGATTATTTTACTTCCGCCCTGTATATTTCCAGAGTTTTTAGGTTATAACCGAGCCCTAGTTATAACTATTGCATTTCTCCATTCGTCAGGAATATGTAGACTATCTCTGAATAAATTTGACTTATGAAATTTCAGTAATCTTTGTTTAAACTCATTAGGTGCATGTTTACGAGTCTAGAGTACTGAATTTATTACAGAACTATGTAACTGTAAAACTAATTAGATTACATTAGTAATACCCCTCATTATTATTATTATTATTATTATTATTATTATTATTATTATTATTATGACGACGTAGACCAGGCACGTCAATTGATGCCCACAGGAGCAAGCGCGCGCTTTAGAGCCCAGGAGAGCCTGAGCGCTTTACAGCGGAAAGGAAAGAAACAGACGAAAGAGGTGGCATACACCGCTTGGTCGAGCTATATTCAGGGATGGCCAGCACTGATTCAATAGATAAAGGGAAGAGAACTTATTAAAACTGTATCCATGTTAATTTTTAGATTTGCCTGGGAAGTATAAGTGCATTATAAGAATGTAAGTTTCAATTTTAATGCTCATTTTTTTACTAGTTTGATTTTTTTATTCAAAAGAAATATTTTCTCAACTTTTCCTATAGAAAAGTGAAATTTTCATGTATAGGCCTATTTATTCAGTAGCTTTACAGAATGTTTTCGTAAATCTAATATACCGTATCCTACGTATTACTGAAGATAGTGTATTGAAATTTTTGAAAATATTCGCATGGAAATTGTTTGTAAGGAAATGAATTAACAAAGCAACTACTGTTACATCATAAGCAAAAGATACGTGCCCATGTGTCGTAAAAATGTCAGCTCTATAGCTTCAGCAGATTTCGAGAAAATAATTCAATATTCTGATGGCAGGAAGTTGCTCACAAATATCACCTTAAAAGCATAATGCTATAAGAGTTTTGTTATGTAATATTAGTTACACTTAAAACACGTACAGTACCTAGGTAACTTTGCTTTGTACTGTAATACTGTTTTGATTAGTTTATTGATTACTTTTGTAAGGCTAAAGATACCATCAATATAACTTATCATGTCATACTCAATCTCTTTCTTTGGAATATCACTTTCTTTATGAATGATGTGTTTCATCCACTTAATATAGTATAATTATACTACTATGGAATTTAAGTGAATATTCCTTCTTAACTCTCTATTATGTTATTAAGATTTAAAACACAAGTGCAATATTAAGAAATCAGTGTTAGTACTTTTGTTTTACAGACAATATAGATAATGAATAATTTCAAGGGAAAAATTGTTCCGGGGCCGGGTATCGATCCCGGGACCTCTGGTTGAACGTACCAGCGCTCTGCCAACTGAGCTACCCGGGAACTCCACGCGACCCCGTCTCAACTTTTCCCTTTATATCCACACAACTCGCGTGGGCTGACGAAGCGCCAGAGACCCACATCGAGTGCACACAATCTCTGTGTGACTTGGAATTGTGGTTTTCTGTTAACGTACACAGTGACGTATATATTATTCAAATCTAGTCTTTCAGGTAAAGCTCCCTGTAAAGCAGATTTGAATAATTTGTGTGCACTCGATGTGGGTCTCTGGCGTTTCGTCAGCCCAAGCGAGTTGTGTGGATATAAAGGGAAAAGTTGAGACGGGGTCGCGTGGAGTTCCCGGATAGCTCAGTTGGCAGAACGCTGGTACGTTCAACCAGAGGTCCCGGGATCGATACCCGGAACAATTTTTCTCTTGAAATTATTCAAATCTGCTTTACAGGGAGCTTTACCTGAAAGACTAGATTTGAATAATATAGATAATATTATTAGAGCCATATAAAAATAACGACATAAAATTTCACGTTCCATTTGAAGTTTGTGCACCACTGTTTTCTTAATCCAACAGGCTGCTTATTCATATACACAACCCTTCCTCTTTCCATACTTAGCGCTTGCTGCCCGCGCACGACGTCAAGGCCAGAAAATGCGCTTGCTTTGACATCACTGAGTAGACAATAAAAATGAAAGAAATAATTTCATAAAACAAAATCGACTTGGGAAAACGCTTCATATTTCACATTAAGTTGAGCAATGTATTCTCTGTCTTGTGAATAATAAATACGTTACCAACGAAGAGTCCTACCCATGATACGTCTGAAATCAGTCCACAGAAAATAAGGAATTCACAGTCTTTCCTATATACGTAAGTAGCTCAGGTATAAATAAACATTTTAAGAATATGTACACGTTAGACGGCTTCTTTGAACAATCTGGGTCTTGCAGAGGTCGAACTTCTAGTGATATGGAAATCTCGAGTACTTTTTAAAGGGTGGTGTCTTTCTTGCAAACCGTGGAGTTATTAAATGAGGACCTTCTCCTTCTAGATCGCCACGTCTAGGTACAGAATTCACTTCTAATTTGGCGTCATCGCGTCTGCACCCCCACTAGCAGCTACTGCTGACGTCAGAAAAGAAGTTATGAGAGAACCTGCCAGCAGCAGAAGACGAGAGTGGGAGGAAACGGCACAAGAACAAAAATGTACGAGCAGAAGCAATTTCAAGCTAAATAAATACATCTTTTGAATTGAGCTCAGGTCGTTTGCATTTGTATGAAATCATAAGCAGACATTGAAAGTAGTTGGAGAGAAGAGATGTCGGAGAACGGGAGAGAGAGGACGGGATGCGGGAGAGATGAGATCAGTATGATGCTGTAATGAGATGTACAGGAAGTGAAGGAATAAAACGAGCTCTGGCGTCGAAAAGAGAAAACGAGAGAGAGGCAGAAGAAGAAGCAGTATTTTCGTTACGTGATATTGCACACAAGAGAAGTTCATATGGAAGATATATGTCCGGTGATGCAGGCGCGAGAGCTGTTTGACTTCTTCGATGCCATAAAAAGAGCACTTGGCTCGTTCAGGGCTTCAAGAAAACATGCTAGCGACATTTTATATTACAAAAGAGGGAATCGTAAAGCTGTGCCTGCGTTTCAATGATTTCATGTCAAACGGGGAGAAAGTAGCGGAATATTTGGCATGCTTACACTTTTATATTTCATATTGAGCCAATTTATGTATTATAAGATGCGAATTCCTAGCTAACCACAGCAATTTCAAATTAATGGGCCGTTTAAAAATTTATATACGAAAATGTAAATTCTTCTCGTAAATAAGGAAATATCTTAAACAGGTACGAAGGTATGTTATATAGGGGAACTACTTACAAAACTCCGTTGGTCTGCGCATGCGTCAATCTTAAAGAGTGACACAATATACTATTCACCTCCTGCTTCGTAATTGTCAACCAATAACGGAAGAAGGCGTTGCTCAAGTAGACTTCCAATGAAGTAGAATATTTTCGCATTTTTTATACTTAATAATAACTCAAAAAGTAGTAGTCAAATTCTAATAAGGAAAAAAAAACGTGTTGATGGGTAGGCCTATTGTTTGCAAATTCCTGAGATGCTTGATCGCCGTAATGTAACAAATGCAAGATTTCTTAATTATAAAGTTTGTTTTATACTACTGTAGTGTGAGAAAATGTTTTTAAGTAGAAAATCAATCAACGATAACTTTTTTTTCCTTGAAAAGATAAGTGAGTTTTGCAATGTATGAAATCGTATCAATACATTATACATCTTGATTACACAACTCCATATATGCAGAACACATCACAAATGCTAACCACACCTACAGAGACATTAACACAGACATGGAAATACTGCACATCCAACTAAAAAGCCAGAAACCTTAACTTTAAATTTTAAATGTTAGTAATAAGTGTGTGTTTTTAATTTTTAATCATTAGTTATCTACAAACAGATTGTTTTATATGTGACATGAAATCACCAGGGTACACATTATATGTATCATTCACACAGTTCATGTGCACCTATTTGAACATGTAATTAGGCAAATTTTCATACATTTGAAAATGGCACATTAGTGCCGAAAACGTTTATGTTATAATTAATCATATAATACTAGATAAGTATAGACGGTATATTTCAATTTTAACATTGTATTACAACCTGCTTATCGGAAGAAAACAAATCATACAACATGAAATTACAAAATTCCAAGTTCAGCTGAAACAAGGATCAATTTAACCTCTGATCTAAGATTAAATGGTTTATACAATCGGGCCTAACAAAGCGTTAAAAATAAACAGACTGTTAATTTAACACTCGTTGAGCAAAATTAAACATTACTTGGACAAACTGGCCATAAGAGTGTTTACTTTTAATGAAGTGATAAACTATGATTTTACACAGCATTGTGGACAAGAGAAGAGACTGAAATTTCAAATTAGAATACAGTAAGGAAACATATATAACTGCAGAAAATTAGTTGCTTAGCTTGTTGAGAAACTATCTCGGTTTACTCCTAACAAGGTTCATTTCTCCCAGTCCATCGTGTGGTTCGCTGCGGCAGTATCTCTCTGCCCGCAATGCTTTATACATGACCGTCAAAGTATGCGAGGAACCGCGCACGTGATTAATTAAACACATTATTATGAAATTTAGACGGTATTGCAACAGAATATCGCGCGGCACAGAGATTCATTAACAGAGGACTTCAGACAATACATCGGAAGTTCGCTCGGCGTTCGAACGCTGTTTTTTAATGTCCAAGTTAAGGCGTCAGTCGCTTTGAAACAGCGGAAGATCACCTTTTCACTCGAACTAATCAACAAAATGGATTCTTATCCGTTACTCGCTTCACATTTCGGGAATCCCATCAAGTGCCCACCTAGTATTAGGCCCTTAAGATTAAAAAATACAGGGCTTTGCAACAGAAGTGGGGGATAGTGGCATTTTATTTGCACTGTAGTCAAAAGAATCCCTGTTTCAGAAACGTGAGCCTAATTATGAGTAATAATAAGTAGTAAGAAAAAACTTAAGTAATTTATTAAGGCTTGTACTTATTAGTATGAACACTTCCTGTGACTATGTACTCGTAACTACTGGAACATACTCATTTTACAAAGAATAAAAACATTCTAACTAACTCATCTAAACAGCATTCTTATCATTTCAATGTTATAGTCGCGACGCTGTTATTCCCGGCGTAACTCCTCCTCTTTGCTTACGTCTTAGGAAGTGAAGGCTCTATAAAGTCTAGGTAGGTAGTATCGTTCGCCATTTTTGTTCTTTCGTTGCCTAGCTACCATACGAGGAATCTATTTGCCACACCGTTAAACATTATCATGTCGTAGCTCCTATGATAATAAATCAAACGCACTGTAATTCAGCAAATAATTGAGCGGCAAATAACGTCTTCGTGTGCTTTCTGCGAACGCCAACGAAAGAGCCAAAATGGCGGGCGATTATATTAAGTATTTATCGAGCCTTAAGAAATGAATAACGTCTTCAACAGCGAATCACAAGACGCACATGTTTAAATGTAGCCGACCTGCAACGCGATTGGCTGCTGGAAATTAGAGCGACGGGACTATAGTATATACTCATGTCATCTTTATTCTTTGACCACATCGCACCGTGATGCTTAATTTTTTTATAGACTTTCACATGCTTTCGTATCCTTACTGGTTTGTGTTTTGATTTTTATAAATAAGTAAATAACTAAATAAATGAATGAATAAATATATAAATAAATAAATATACATTCATCAATCAATAACATGAAAGAGAGAGTGACTCAGAAAAATGACGTTAATAAAACAGGAAACAAGAAAACAATACTGGGAACCGTTATAAACGAGATTTTGGATGGCGATTACAACCCATTTCTAGAGCAGGTATATTGTGTACTTATATATAGGCTACATATACATATATATATAATATTAAAGTTATTGAATTTTCAATTCATATTTTACAAAATAAACTGCAATTATGAATTATAATTAACAATACAATGTAACTTTTTAATTTGATAATCAGATTTTTAAGTTTTGAGTCCACATTGTCACGTCTTTTTGTATGTATTTTCATGAGGAACTTCGTCGTTCATAAATTCTACCATTTTAACTTTAGCTTTAAAATAAACATGAGAATGAAGTAATTCGGTTTTTCAAGTTATTTAATTTTATTCCTTGAATAACTTTATTAATTTATTGCACTCGTGCTTTATCTAAGTACCATGATTTCACGAGTCGAAGGATTCGTGAAATTATCAATAAGATGAAACTACGAGTGCAAATACTACAGATAATACCAGTGAAGTGATTGTAGAGTCCAAAGCCGAAAGTTACAAAGCATTTTCTCTTAAAGGATCGAAGGAAAACCCCGGAAAAACCTCAACCAGATAACTTGCCCCAACCAGGATTTGAACTCGGGTCCACTAGTTTCACGGCTCTTACACGGCATATGAGGGATATAAATTGAAAAAGAGATTAAAATTAAAATAAGCAAAGATTAAATTAAAAAAATTACGGAATATGTATGGTAAGACTTTCCTGTGTTAAATTTCAACGTACCTCGTTTACATGTTTCGACCTATTTATGGGTCATCTTCAGAACTGGTCGTTGTTGGTCTTGACGCCTCTTGTTCTGTTTCCTGTGAGAGTGCGTTCGTGTGGTATAGTGTAGAGTCAAAGAATGTGTGTTTTGAAGTTGAGTTCTGTGTTGAGAATATCGTTGGGGTGTGTTTTTGTGTGTCTGTATATTTCATATTGTTCTAGTGTGTTTAGTTTCTGGCTTTTTGGTTGGATGTGCAGTATTTCCATGTCTGTGTTGATGTCTCTGTGAGTGTGGTTAGCATTTGTGATGTGTTCTGCATATGTGGAGGTGTTTTGTAATTTTTTTATGGCTGTGATGTGTTCTTTGTAACATCTTTGAAACGATCTGCCTGTCTGTCCTATGTAGAAGTTGTTTCAGGTGTTACATTTGAGTTTGTATACGTCTGTGTGGTTGTATTTGTTTGTTTGTGTTGTTTGTGTGTTGATATGTTTTTGTAGTGTTATTTGTTCTGTATGCGATATTGTAATTTAATTTCTTGAATGATGTTGCAATTTTGTGTGTGTTTTTGTTTTCGTATATTAATGTGATGTATTTTTTGTGTTATTGTGTTTCTGTTGCATTCTTCTGTTTTTTGTGGTTTTGTTTTGTCTTACGTATTATGTTGTCTATTATGTTAGGGTTGTATCCGTTTTCTTGTGCTATGCATTTGATTGTGTTTAGCCCTTCATATAACCCCAACGAAATTCTCAACATACAACTCAACTTCAAAACACACACACTCTTTGACTGTACACTACACCACAGGAACACGCCCTCACAGGAAACAGAACAAGTGGCGCCAAGACCAACAACGACCAGTTCTGAAGATGACCCATAAATAGGTCGTAACATATAAACGAGGTACGTTGAAATTTAACACAGGAAAGTTTTACCATACATATTCCGAAGTGATACAGTGTTAAAAGTTGTGTAATCAAGATGTATTAAAAACAGTTGTCAACGTGCTCGGCAATGAAGACAAAAATTTCTACATGAAAGTTAGTTTTAGCTGTCGCAAAGAGTAGGAACTCAGTTGTGGTGAAGTGATTTGATACAAACGTTCTTTTACGAGGTGGAATCGCATTCTTGAAACGCAACACTGTCGGCGGTGCCAACATTGCTCATTATATAAGCAACACGCAGGCAGGCTCCTCCAGGCCATCATTCTTACATCCATGTTTAAAAAGGGCAACGCTCCACTAAGTGGCTGTCGTTACGCGTTACCACGTGACTCTGCCCCCTCCTCCCACAACCCTTTCCCATCCCATTGGTCGTTAATCAGAGTAACGACTCGGAAAACTGCCCCAAACTCTCGAAATTCCTATTTCCTTCCGCCTGCACTGGAGCTGGAGGATATTCTTTTATCGCTGGACGAATTTCAGTGCGTGCGTACGTACACTCCTTGGATGTAAAAATCATGACTGTCGCAGTTACATCCGCGCTCGGGAATTATTTTCGGATTTGCAGAGTTTTATCCCTCGCAATTTAAGACTACAGTCGTAATTCAAATGCCTTAGGTAGGAACAAAACCGCAGATCCCATCGTTTGGAAGATGGAATCATCAATTTAAACAGATACATTACGCGGGGGATTGGGACCTGTAATTGACTTCGCCTCCTAGACACACGCGAGCACGCTTAATGGAGACGTGGAATGGAGTCGTAATAACCAAGACAATGGGGTGCCATTCCAGCTACCTCAGTTAAAGGAGATGACGCCTTCCAATGTCGTCAGATCATCAATAGTATTAAAATAAAGTTAAGTTTTTATATCATATAGCGTGGTAAGAATAAACATGAGTATATACTACATACTGGACTTTTTTTAGCAAGTACTCTTGTCAGTAAGAACAAAAACATTTGAGTACCTACTCATTTTTGATTACATACTCATAACATGGAAGCATAGTAGAATATACTCAAGAATCCATCTTGTACAGAATAGATACTCAAGCTTGATAAGAATAAAATTTTATTTATTTATTTAAATTTAAATATACATAATAAAGAATATAATTACAAAACAAACAAGAGAAATAGAAATAAAATAATACAAGCAATATAAAAAAGATATAGTAGTATTAACAAAATTTGAGACCGAATGAGCAGCGCTCGTGCTCGGTCGCAGTTCAGATATAATATTAAAATAAAAAATAATAATATAAATAAATAAGTAAAATAAAATAGGAACTAAAATATAATTACAGCGGCAATGGAATTATATAATATAATATTAACACTATAGAAGAATAATATCGCACGTGAAAAGTAGGACTAATATATATTTCAAAATTATAGAATACAAATATAATATAGGTTGATTAATTCATACACATAGACTATAAATTTATTTAATCAAATTGAAGATATTAACACGTTTCTAATTTTCTTGTTATATGTTAGTGGGTTACATGTTAGAAGTTCTGGGTGTAATTTAGTTAAAGCATTGTACAACCGAGGGCCAAAATTTATGCTATGCTTTAGACCAGCAGATGTGAGACATTTAGGTTCTACTAATGTTGAATTAATATTTCGTCTTGTGTCATAATTGTGTGTCTGTAATACAAACTTATTACGATTTTATGATAAAATTTTAACAGCGTATACTTATAAATTTGTTCAATATTAAAACATTAAATTCAGAATAAATTAATTTAGTTGGATAATCGAAACGTTTCTTCAAACAAATTTTAATTATTCGTTTTTGTAGTAAATTTAACGGACTAAGATTAATGTTTGTACTTCCACCCCAAACAATTATACCATATTGAATGATAGACTGAATAATGGCCAAATAAACATTTCGTAAAACTCTAATAGGTAAGTAGCATCGAAGATTAACGCTAGTATATTCTCATATTTATAAGTTCGTTCTCGTGTTATTCTGAGTATGGTTTAGCAGGCTCAATTCTGAGTATTTGTTGATTTATGTTCAGTTTAAAGTTAAATTAAAAAGAAATGACATAATTTATGAACGATGTAGTACCTCATGGAAAAATATAGAAAATGACGTGAACTTCAGAAGCCTTTAACGCTTCACAAAAGTGAATGTGAAAAAGGTTAAACACGTATTTGTTATTCATAAAAAACATAACCTATAAAAATATTAATGGCTGTCAAATTATAAGGTTAGATTGTATCGTTAAATATAATTAACAATTACAGTTTATTTTGTAAAATTTGAAATGCAAAATGCAATTACTTGTAACTTTAAAATTATAACTGCTCCATAATAGCTCTGCCAGATTAAATAAATAAATAAATTACTATTATTATTAAAAATTATTAATAAAAAATACAATTAGCATAATTGAAATTCTAGACATGGATTATAATCTCTATCCAACATCCCGTATTAACGATTTCCCATTAGTATTTTCTTGTTTCCTGTTTTATTAACGTCACTTATCTGATTCACTCTTTCATTTTTATTTATTCCTTTATTTACTTACTTATTTATTTAATTATTTATTTAATTATTTAATTACTTATTTATGTATTTATTTATTTATTATTTTTATTTATTTATATTATTAAAATTTACAAAAAGCAAAACATAAACCATTACAACATGCAGAGAGCATGTGAAAGTCTATTAAAAAAACTGAGCATCACGGTGCAATGTGGTCAAAGAGGATAGGTAACATGAGTATATACTAAATTTTAAACGATCAAGAAGGCTGTAGAGAAAAGTGTATATATTCGCGTTAGGTAGAATGTCTTTATTCTTACGAAAATGAATATGTTCTAGTGGTTACGAGAATATAATCACAGGAAGTGCTCATACTCATAAGTATAAACCTTGAGAAAGTACTTAAGCTTTATTCTTACTAGCCATGATCCTTCGATACTTTCGATGTTCTGTTGGTTTAACAGGCAACAAAGGGCATGAATTGTACCACATT